>JASSZA010000025.1:3242500-3269684 GCA_031835075.1 Saguinus oedipus | reverse complement strand
TTATTTATCTATCAATCGATTTATTTAGAGGCAGACTCTTATTTATTTATTTATTTATTTATTTATTTATTTATTTATTTATTTCGGGAAAGGCTCACATTTCTCTGTCTCTCTGTCTCTCTCTAAGCAGTCTCGCATTTCTCTCTCTCTCTCTCTCTCTCTCTCTCTCTCTCTCTCTCTCCTCTCTCTTTCTCTATCTCTATCTCTATCTCTATCTCTATCTCTATCTCTATCTCTATCTCTATCTCTATCTCTCTCTTCCCCCGCCACCCCACACTTTGGACCAAGCCGTCATCCCTCCTCAGGTCCCTCCCGTCCCCACTACCTGGGACTACACGCATGTGCCATGGCACCACAGGGGCTAACTATTGCATTGTTTTTAATGTATGTATGTATGTATGTATGTATGTATGTGAGATGGGGTTTCGGGTTCCACCCTGATGCCCAGGCTTGTCCAGAACTCCTGCTCTCCAGAATTCCGCCTGCCTTGGCCTCTCACAGTGCTGTTGTTACAGGCCTGAGTCACTGCACCTGACTCAATCTCTATTGGCCCGCCTGCCCGCCTGCCCGCCTGCCCGCCTGCCCGCCTGCCCGCCTGCCCGCCTGCCCGCCTGCCCGCCTGCCCGCCTTACCTATCACCTTCTTAGTAGCCGTGTGGTCTCACTTTGTGGTCCACCCTCTGGACACACACATATTTCTTTTTAAACTTGGATGACGATGATGCTGCTGACGATCATTTATACGGTTGGAGATGGTGTTGACTGACAGATCGAGATGATCTCAAACGTTTGCGCTCCAGCCATTCTCCCACGTCGGCCTTTCAGACTGCTGTGATGACAGGCGTGAACGTGAAACTGGCCTGGTCGTATCTCTCTTGTGTGTTTCTTTCCAGTCCTTGTTTCCGGTCTGGACGCACAGTCGATAATATGGGCGTTGCAAACAAACACAGCTTTCACACACATCTCACGATCCTGCCTTTTCTTTCCAGTGCCACAAGCCGGGTGCCGTGCCTCATCTCTCTCTGATGGTTGTTTCATATAGTGTAGAAAGTGTTGGCGTTGGCCATGTGCACCTGCTTTTTTTTTTTTTTTTTTTTTGACGGAGTGTCTCTCTCTCTCTCCTCTCTCCTCTCTCCTCTCTCTCTCTCTCTCTCTCTCTTTCTCTCAGCTGTGTTGGGAAACTCTCTTCTTATGACAAATTTTCATACTCCGTGAAAATTTCCCATTCAAACGAGCATCTCTTGAAAGATGAAAATGATTTAAAAATTAAAGAGAGAAAGACAAAAAGCATGCAGTGGAAATTTCTTTGGCTGCCTTCCAGGTTGTACCTTGGACCCAGTGGGAGGGAGGAAGGGAGGGATGGAGGGAAGGAGGGAGGGATGGAGGGAAGGAGGGAGGGATGGAGGGAAGGAGGGAGGGACGGAGGGAAGGAAGGAACCAGCCAGCAAGCATCAGTGGATGGGTTAGATTTGGAGTATTTGGTGCTAAATCCTCACTGGAGGCCCAAAAGTCCCACCAGGAGCCTCCTCCCCAGGGGAACCGCATTGAGGCTGCTTTCAAATTTGCCAGCCACCCGTTTTAACCAGATGGCCTCGGTGGTGGGCAGGATGGGACCAGACTGGACCGCCCGGGAGTGTGCTGGGTTACGGGGGGGTGGGGGGGTTGACTGATTTACAGGATAAACTGACAGCCCTGACATGAACACCAACATGCATTTCTGGGTGGCCCGGGTGTGAGAGTGTCACATAGGATGTTCTTCGTTCAGTCAGCAGCCTGCCTTTAGCTTCCTCAGACGTGAGAACAACTTTCCATCAGAGCCTCCTTTTTGCCCTCTTTCCACCACGGAGATGACACAGATGAGAGGGAAGAAGAAAGGGCTCAGTAGATGCTGCTCATCCTCATTTGTGGAATCATCAGTCACCTACAGATGGGCGACTAGACAGAGACACAAATCAGACACCATTTCTGGGTCCTCATGGTAAGGATGGTCTCTCTCTCTCTCTCTCTCTCTCTCTCTCTCTCCCTCCCTCCCTCCCTCCCTCCCTCCCTCCCTCTCTCTCTCTCTCTCTCTCTCTCTCTCTCTCTCTCTCTCCTCCTTCCCTCCCCTCTCTCTCTCTCTCTCTCTCTCTCTCTCTCTCTCTCTCTCTCCCCCCCAGCACAGCATGTGGATGTGCGTGCACACACACACACACACACACACGCACGCACACACACGCACACACACTCTTTCCACAGCCATGTCACAAACCACACTAATTTACCCCTTTAGCACTATACATGTTGAGTAAACCAATCTCACAACCCCATGGCTGGGGAAACACCTTCTCTATGATATATTAAAAAGATTGGCTGAGCCGGATGAGGCGGCCCATGCCTGTACTTCTGGCACATTGGGGGGCCGAGCCAGGTGGATCACTTGAGGCCAGGAGTTCAAGACCAGGCTGGCCAACATGGCGAAACCCCCTCTCTACAAAAAATATAAAAATGTGCCAGGTGTGGTGGCATACGCTTGTTATGTCAGTAACTCGGTAGGCTCGGGCAGGCCAGTCACTTGAACCAGGGAGTCCGACGTTGCGGTGAGCCGAGATCCACGCCACCACGGCAATCCAGCCTGGGTGACACGGTGAGACTCTCTCTCAAAATAATAATAGTAAGGAAGTTTCGCTGGGCATGGTGACAGCTACCTGTTAATCCTAGCTGGGCAATCCTGTGTGTGTGTGTGTGTGTGTGTGTGTGTGTGTGTGTGTGTGTGTGTGTGTGTGTGTGAGAGAGAGAGAGAGAGAGAGAGAGAGAGAGAGAGAGAGAGAAAGAGAAAGAGGCTTAAATTCTGGAGTGTAGTGGTGTCATCCTAGCTCACTCACTGCAGTCTGGACACTCCTTGGGTCGGGATTCTTCCACCTCAGCCTCCGGAGTACCTGGGACCACAGGCACGTGCCATCATGCCCAGATCATTCATTCATTCCTTCATTCATTTATTGAGAGACAGGCTTTCACCATGTTGGTCAGGCTGCTCTCGAACTCCCGACCTTGGGTGATCCGCCTGCCTCAACCTCCCGAGTTGTTGGGATTACAGGTGTTCTCCAGAGAAGGAAAGAAAACGGGACGCATTTACCGAATCCTACACACCTACTCATTTTTTTCCCCTTGTTTGGGTTTGTGTACTTTTAGTCATCAAACAGACACACCTCCCAACACCTGTTCTCTCTCTCTCTCTCCCCTCCCTCTTTCTCTCTCTCTCCTCTCTCTCTCTTCTCTCTCTCTCTCTCTCTCTCTCTCTCTCTCTCTCTCTCTCTCTCTCGTTTTTCACCTGGCCTAAAGGGACACCCATTGAAAGTAAGAAAGAGAGAGCTCCTTCCAATGATTTTATTCATCTACAATGTCTCACTCTATCACCCTGGCTGGAGTGCAGTGGTGCCATCATAGCTCACTCACTGCGGTCTAGACACTCCTTGCCTCGAGAGATTCTTCCGCCTCAGCCTCCAGAATACCTGGGACTCTGAGATGCTGAGATGACAGGCGTGAGCCACCGGGCCCGGCCCCTCAGATCAGTTTTGTACATGTTTTCTAGGCCGGGCGCGGTGGCTCACGCCTATAGTCCCAGCACTTTGGGAGGCTGAGGCGGGCAGATCACGAGGTCGAGGGATCGAGTCCATCCTGGTCAACATGGTGAAACCCCGTCTCTACTAAAAATACAAAAATTAGCTGGGCATGGTGGTGCGCGCCTGTAGTCTCAGCTACTCGGGAGGCTGAGGCGGGAGAATTGCTTGAACCCAGGAGGCGGAGATGGCGGTGAGCCGAGATCGTGCCATTGCACTCCAGCCTGGGTAACAACAGCGAAGCTCCGTCTCTAAACAAACAAACAAACAAACAAACAAACAAACGAAATAAATAAATAAATAAATAAACAAATAAATAAATAAATAAATGTTTTCCAGACAGGGTCTCGTCTCATCACTTCGTTGCAATCCTCCTGACCCGGCGTCTCAAAGTTTTGAAACGATGGATGGGCTCGAGCCACACTGTGACTGGCCTCCGGGGACTGATTCGCGACCGCAACTGATGTGCTATTTTTTTTTTCTTTTTTTCATTCTTCTCTTTTTGAGACGGAGTCTCGCTCTTTCCCAGGCGAAGGGATGCGCATCGCTTGGGAAGCGGCCGCCGTGCCGCCTTCTAGAGCCCCATTCGAATGCAGAAAGCCCTGTTTCCCTTCTGGAGTCGGAGGTGATGGCTCCCATGGCCTCGGGCTCCCCTCCATTCATTCGGAAACTTTTGCAGGCGCCGCCCCACGAGAAGGCTGGCTGTGGCTGGGGGTTGGGGGACGTGGTGGGGCTGGAAGAGTCTCCCTTTCTTCTGCTTCAGCCTTCGGTAGCTGGAGTCACAGGCGCGCACCACCACGCCCGGCTACTTTTTCTATTTTCGGGAGGGATGGGGTTTCGCCATGTTGGTCAGGCTGGCCTCGAACTCCTGACCTCAAGTGATCCGTCCTCCTGGGTCTCCCAAAGTGCTGGGATGACGGACGTGAGGCGCCTGGACTTCACCCTTGAAGAGCGAGGGAGCACGGGCCGGGCGCGGTGGCTCACGCCTGTCATCCTAGCACTTTGGGAGGCCCGGGAGGGAGGATCACTTGAGGTCAGGAGTTCGAGACCAGCCCTGGCCAACGTGATGAAACCCCGTCTCTACTAAACGTACAAATGATTAGCTGGGCGTGGTGGTGGACTCCTGTGATCCCAGCAACCCGGGAAGGCTGAGGGAGGCAGGCAGGCAGGCGAGAGAATCCCTTGAACCTGGGAGGCGGAGGTTGCCCTGAGCTGAGATCACGCCGTTGCACTCCAGCCTGGGCGACAGGGGTGAGACTCTGTCTCGGGGTGGGGTGGGGTGGGGTGGGGTGGGGGGGGGAGAGCAATCTCGCACCCTGCCACCTTTCACGGCGGCAGGCCCTTCCTTAGGCTCTGAATGACGTGTCATTTCTGACATAGGTTGACTCCATCGATCCCCTCTCTCCGTTAGTGACTCGGTCAAGTAACTTGGACTTTGTGTCACCCCATCCCGAAGACGGATGTGTGGAATCCCACCGGGAGGGAGGGGAGAAACGGATCGGGGTACTGGTGACCTGGGCCTGCCTGGGGAGACTGTCACCCTGCGCTGCTCACGGAAAGGTCAGGTAGGGGCAGAGGGAGAGCTTGGCCTTTGGCCCTCTGAAGGTTGACCTGAAACGTCGACTCGTCAGAGACAGATGAATCAGAGAATAGGCCAGACACGTTTCATTTCTGGGACCCCTGCAGAACGAAGGCCCCCGGGATGACTTGGGTTCCACGGGGTGTATCTTCTCCGACTGTAGGTCCTGAGACCTTCGGTTCTGGGGGAGGGGGAGGGCCCTGCCTCTTTCACGAAAAGGAAAGAGCGCATGCTCAGAGAGGCCGAGAGGAATCTAGACAGACAGACGGGCCCTGCTGGGCTTCCCCACTCGGTGTAGGATTTGGGGAGGTCGAGGCCAGGCTCCCACTTGGATGAAAGGAACACGTTTCAGACTTTTCTCTCTGTCACTCGTGGCGTCTCTACTTCTCGCATTTCCCTGACAGACTCCTCGACTTAAAAATAAACGGTTAAGGGAAATCTTACCTAGCGAAACCGATCGTGGAGGCTCTAAGGAACAAAGCTCATTACTGTGGCATACATTTCTAGACATAGGACCTGTCGCGGTGTGTTCGTGTGCGTGATTTCTTTTTCTTTTTCTTTCTTTTATTTTTTTGAGACGGGAGTTTCGCTGTTATTACCCAGACTGGAGTGCGATGGCACGATCTCGGCTCGCTGCGACCTCTGCCTTCTGCGTTCAAGCCATTCTCCTGCCTCAGCCTCCCGAGTAGCTGGGACTTACAGGCACGTGCCACCGTGCCCAGCTAATTTTTGTATTTTTAGCAGAGACGGGGTTTCGCCTCGTTGACCGGGATGGTCTCGATCTCTCGACCTCGTGATCCACCCGCCTCGGCCTCCCAAAGTGCTGGGATTATAAGCGTGAGCCACCGCGCCCGGCCTCGTGTGAGGGATTTCTAAGACGCGGCCACTGTATCGCTACTGGGCTGGGACGGCAGTGATGTTCTCGTGATGAGACGGTGGGTGGATCACAAGAGGTCGAGAGTTCGAGACCAGCCGGGGAAACGTGGAGAAACGCCGTCTCGACGAAAAATACAAAATTAACCCGGCACGGTGGTACGTGCCTGTCATCCCGAGCTACTCGGGAGGCTGAGGGCAGGAGAATCGCTGGAACCCGGGAGGCGGAGGTTTCGGTGAGCCGAGACCCTGCCACTGCAGTCCAGCCTGGGCGAGGAGAGCGGAACTTTGTGGGGGTGGGCGGAAGAAATGCGATGTTTGGGAGTGCAGACTTGACCCCGGGATGGGAGGGAGGGAGGGAGGGAGCGTGCTGCCGGCTGTCTTCTTCTCCCTGTGAAATCCACGCTGGCTGTCTCCGGGAGTGTGGATTTCACGGACCTTCGCTTCCCTGTAACGGGTATTGCCACTCTGAGGTGGTGGGTCTGGAGTCCACTCGGAAACGCTATGGACTGGACTTCCGTCTTAGATAGGTTCCATCTCCACCCCTAGCCTCCGTCCACACGCCCCCGCCCCTGGTCTCCTCTTCCTTCTCTCTAGGGGAATGGAAGTTCCAGACGAACCCACGGGCGGGTGCCTAGGCCGTGTCCCCTGGGGGCCCTGGTCGACTAGTTGCAGGCGGGCGTCACCCGAGAGGGCTCCCTGGGCCCAGAAAAGACCCGGTCCGAGAGGGATCGGGGAGAGGCCGGTGACGCGGCGTGCCTGAGCCGCCCCCATCCCCCAACCTCCACCCCGACCCAGAGCGATCCAGCGTTCCGTTCTTTTCCGTGCTGACGCCTGCAAGCATCACTTGTCTTCGGGCATCACCTAGCGGCCACCGTAATGGAAAATCGAGGTGGCGCGGAGGGAGGTCTGCCCGAGGACTTCACAGAGCCTGGGGCAACCGGTTTCTCTTCCTCCCATCCGGAGGCCCCTCCCTCTCTCTCCCTCGTAGCCCGGGCGGGGAACCTCCGCCCTGGTGGGGGCCCTATTGTTCTTTTATCGGTACTTTGTATTTCTGTGTTTGTTTGTTGGTGTCTTTCGTGCGCATAGACCCTTCCACCTGGGCTTTATGAGGAGTTGGTTTATTTTTTAAGCCCCCCCACCCGCCCCTTGACTCCAATTCAATGAGTCTGTGAGGTGGGTTCCCCCCAACGCCGCGCCTCCCGCCACCCTGCGTGGAAACGTTCTGGAGCCAGCCGGGTGGGCCTCCATCTTCTCTCCCCTCCCCCCACCCTTTGCCGGTTGACATTTGCATGGGTGATGGCCAGGCCTCACCTCACTCAGTGGCCACTGTTTTTGAAGATGAAGGGGGGGTGGGGGTGGGGGTGGGGGTGGGGGTGGGGCACGGTCCCACTTCCCCAGAGGCAGCTGGGGGCCATGGCACAGCCTTGGCTCCGCGTGAGCGAGCGGGTGAGCGGGCTGGACTGCAGTAGTGGGGCTTTTTCACCCCTTCACTCCTCAGGCGTCCCTCCCTCCCTCCCTAGGAAAGCTTCATCTTGGCTGGGTCTGTCAATCACCGTTTATCCTCATGTCTTATTTTCTCCTTCCTCGGGCCAGCATATTTGCAACACGGGAAGGTCATCGTGGCGCCACGCTGGGCCGTAGCAGTATTTGCCCAAAATAGAAACGCGGTCTAAAAAGTGATACTTTGCTCCCTTAAGATGACCGGAGCCGATGCCTTGGCACGGAATTTCAGGAAGGTGCATCTTTTCCCCGGGACGTGTTAGCTGCTGTTTTTCTCCTGTCGTTGACTAGCGCTTTTGTGGATTTCTCGACGTCTGGTGACAGCCGGTTGATGTAAACTGTACTTCAGAATGTGATAACCTGCTTTTTGCCAGTTAAAACTAACTCTCTTTCCCAGACTAAAAGCTGTTCAGCCTTTATGTTAGCTTCCTGAGCTGGGCAGACTCCAACTTACCCTCTACATTTTAGTGATTTTCCCACCATTCAGTATGTAACCAGAGTATGTAGCTGGGGCGTGCTGACACTGGGCACCTTCAGGAATGCATTTGCCGATAAGAGGCCGAGTTAAGTGGTACCAGCGGAGCCTGGGAATGCGGGTAGGTGCTGTCCAGTGCCCAGAGCCCCCAGAGCCCCCAGAGCCCCCATTACCTATATAAGTTGTATGTCTTTTGTGACAACTTTACCCCTCGCACCTGACGCTGCTTTATTTCTCATGTACCAGCTTATCTTTGAACTTTTTGCTTACTCTGCTTTTGTGAAAAATTTCCTTCAGCTAAGTTCCCCCTCCCTTTTAAAACTAGGGTATAAAAGACCACCGAACATTTTGTTAGGGGCCGAGAGAATTTTGGGTGTCAGCCACCTCTCGGTCGCTGGCATAATAAAGGACTCATAATTCAATCTCACAGTGTGGTGCATTCTTTGACTCTCTCGGGTACAACAATAAGGTCTTCTTTCTTTCTGTCTTTCTTTCTTCTTCTTTCTTTCTTCTTCTTCTTCTTCTTCTTCTTCTTCTTCTTCTTCTTCTTCTTCTTCTTCTTCTTCTTCTTCTTCTTTCTTCTGCTTCTGCTTCTTCCTTCGCCTCCTTCTTCTTCTTCCTCTTCCTTCTCCTCCTCCTCCTCCTCCTCCTTCTTCTTCCTTCTCCTCCTTCTTTTTCTCCTTCTCCTTCTTCTCCTTCTTTTTTTGTAGTATTTTTTTTTTCTTGAGATGGGGTTTCACTCTTTTTACCCAGGCCGGAGTGCAATGGCACGATCTCGGATCCCCACAACCTCTGCCTCCTGGGTTCAAGCGATTCTCCTCCCTCAGCCTCCCGAGAGTAGCTGGGACTACAGGCACACGCCACCGTGCCCAGCTAATTCTTGGTGTTTTTAGTAGAGACGGGGTTTCGCCATGTTGACCGGGGTGGTCTTGATCTCTTGACCTCGTGAGCCACCCGCCTCGGCCTCCCAAAGTGCTGGGATTACAGGCTTGAGCCACCGCGCCCGGCCCATATTTTATGTTGATTGGTCATCGACAGCATACGTTTCCTGCTCCAAAAGAAATACCTCGATCCAACAAAATGGTTACATTTCATGTTCTTTTAAAGACAGACAAACTAAATTTAAGGAGGAGTTGGGTTTTCTTAATATCTCATTTTCAAGTTACTGATACGAATCTGCCAAAAAGAAACAATTGTGCGTTTTACCTAACATCAAATAATCTGCAGAGTTCCGAAGACAGATGCATTGCTTGTGCAGTTTCCAAAAGTAAATACAGGCTTTCTGACTGAAAACATTCGCATTCCCAGCTCTCTAAAGAAAACGTTCAAAAGAAAATGACAGAAAATGACCTCTAAGCTTCTGAATAGTCCACTTAGTTACATAAAGTATTTTCTGTCCCAACACTTTCTCTACTTCAAAAGATATTTACTTCCTAGGTACATGACAAAGTCTTCATTTCAAACCATTCATTCAGTTTCCATGGTAACATTGCGAGATTCCTTCGCTACGGTCACTCACTCGCATTAGTTGACTGTGGAATTTCTCAGTCTTCTTTCCATCTTGAGCTTGCTCTGTTTTAGACACCAAACAAACTCGATCATCTGTCACTTGCGTGTTCAACACACGAGTTTCCATCAGAATGCCTGTATTTGAGAACCACACGTGCCTTCATAGGGTCAGCGAGGTAAAGCTTCTCCCTCAGCAGGCAGCGTGGCTGAACTCCTCCCAGGTCTGATACTGCGCATCGTGGCCTGGAGTGCAAAAGTAAACAGAAGCAAGGCCACAGAACCCGGCTCAGCAAACTACCTAGAGTCGCCAACGGACGCAAAAGTCAGAAGGTCTTATTTTCTAGAAATTCATGAGGCCTTCTTCTTCTTCTTCTCCTTCTTCTTCTTCTTCTTCTTCTTCTTCTTCTTCTTCTTCTTCTTCTTCTTCTTCTTCTTCTTCTTCTTTTTCTTCTTCTTCTTCTTCTTTCTCTCTCTCTGTCTCTCTCTTTACACCTTGTCCCCCACTCTCTTCCCCCCTCCCTCTCTCTCTCCCCCATCCCTCTCCCTCTCCCTCCTTTTCTTTTTAATATAAGCTCAGGTAGATCTAATCCAATCCATTCCCAAGGCCTCAATTCTTTACTTTAGGAATCTCAGATTTGATCTCCATACAGAATCCTGTACAGGAGTGGCGAGTTGATTTCTGCACTTGGAGACCTCATAGATGTTACACATTGATAAAGATTCAGGCCTGGCACGGTGGCTCATGCCTGTCATCGCAGCACTTTGGGAGGCCGAGGTGGGCAGATCACCTGTGGTCAGGAATTCGAGACCGTTCTGGCCAACGTGGTGAAACCCCCTCTTTACAGAAAGAGAAAACTTAGCCAGGCGCCGTGGCTCAAGTCTGTAATCCAAGCACTTTGGAGGCCAAGGCGGGCAGATCACCTGGGGTCGGGAATTCAAGACTGGCCTGACTAACATGGTGAAACCCCGTCTTTAGAAGAAAAAAAAAAAGACAAAAATTAGCCAGGCGTGGTGGTGCACGCCTGTAATCGCAGGTACTCGGGAGGCTGAGGCAGGAGATTCACTTGAACCCGGGAGTCGGAGGTTGCAGTGAGCGAGCTGAGATCGTACCACTGCACTCCAGCCTGGTGGACAGAGTGAGACTCCCTCTGAGGAGAGAGAGAGAGAGAGAGAGAGAGAGAGAGAGAGAGAGAGAGAGAGAGACAGAGAGAGAGAGAGAGAGAGAGAGAGAGAGAGAGAGAGAGAGAGAGAGAGAGAGAGAAAATTTAACCCTAAAATCTGGGTTTGCTTTCTCTGTTGACTCGGTTGTGACCCAGACTTACTGTCCCGATAAATCGTGCACCCCTCTGTTCAGCTAGGATGCTGGGAGGGTTTTCTCAGTCTGTATCTCCCCATGTCCTAAATGACCCGTGACCGAGCCCTGTCCGTTCTCTCTCAAATATGTAACTCCAAACACTCCTCTCCATTTCCACAACTACACACGGCCTCTTGAGGCACCACTGGCTCTTGGGAAAACATCCCAGATGGTGGTTTCCGCTTTTTTTTTTTTTTTTTTTTGGCTATGAGTCCTGAGCCTGCTGACAACATTCCTGTTCAGCTAATATTTCTGTATTGTTAGCAGATACGGGGTCGCACTGTGTTGGCCTGGCCACGATGGTCTCCATGTCTTGACCTCGTTATCCACCCTCCTCTCTCTTTCCCTCTCTCTCTCTTTCTCTCTCTCTCTCTCTCTCTCTCTCTCTCTCTCTCTCTCTCTCTCTCTCTGCCTCTCTCTGTCTCTCTGTCTCCCCCCACCCCCACGTTATTGAAAACCTGTCTTTAGTAACAATAGTGTCTCTGTGTCTCTGTGTCTGTCTGTCTGTCTGTCTGTCTTTTGCTGCCGCTGCTGCTGTTGTTTTTGTTTTGAAAGCTCACCCGGGCCACAGATTATGGTATGAAAAGCATTATAAAATATATGTAATTCTCATACTTTTTTTTTTTTTTTTTTTTTGAGACGGAGTTTCGCTCTTGTTACCCAGGCTGGAGTGCAATGGCGCGATCTTGGCTCACCGCAACCTCCGCCTCCTGGGTTCAGGCAATTCTCCTGCCTCAGCCCCCTGAGTAGCTGGGATTACAGGCATGCGCCACCGTGCCCAACTAATTTTTTTTTTTTGAATTTTTAGTAGAGACGGGGTTTCACCGTATTGACCAGGATGGTCTCGATCTCTTGACCTCGTGATCCACCCACCTCGGCCTCCCAAAGTGCTGGGATTACAGGCTTGAGCCACCACGCCTGGCCAAATATATGTAATTCTCTATCCATTGAGTACCCCTTTCCTCCCCCTCTCTCTGTCTCTCTTTAGCTCTCTCTCTCTCTCTCTCTCTCTCTCTCTCTCTCTCTCTCTCCCTCTGTATGTATATATATATATATATATATATATATATATATATATATACACACACACACACATATATGTGTATATATACACATATATGTATACACACACACACACACACACACACACACAGACACACACATATATCTGATAATCTGATTTTTGTTGGCCAAAACTGGACTCTCTCTCTTTTTTTTTTGTTTTGCTTTTTTCTCGTTTCTGAGACAGAGTTTTGCTGCTGTTACCCAGGCTGGAGTGCAACGGCGCGATCTCGGCTCACCGCAACCTCCGCCTCCTGGGTTCAAGCAACTCTCCTGCCTCAGCCTCCCGAGTACCTGGGACTACAGGCCCGGGCGGGTGCGGTGGGTGGCTCACGCGTGTAATCAACCCCAGCACTTTGGGAGGTGGGCGGATCACGAGGTCAGGAGATCGAGACCATTCTGGCTAACACGGTGAAACCCCGTCTCTACTAACAATGCAAGTCATCCGGGCGTGGTGGCACATGCCTGTATTCCCAGCTACTCGGGAGGCTGAGGCAGAAAGAATCGCTTGAACCCGGGACAGAAAGGTTGCAGTGAGCCTAGATCGTGCCATTGCCCTCCACCCTAGGCGGCAGAGTGAGACTGTGTCTCAATATAAATAAGTAAATAAATAAATTCATTCATTCGTTCATTCGTTCCTTCCTTCCTTCATTCATTCATTCATTCTAAATAGACATGCAGGATGTCAGCTTCTGGCCTCATGGACTCTGAGCTGATGAGTCCCGTGGTCTGCCTATCGCAGGACTGTACAGGTAAGGAGTTAAAAGAAAATTTTTTTTAAATAGTCATGTTTAAAACAACTAATTTTGTTATACGGAAATACACGATGTACCCCAAACGCAGAAACAGCTCTTCTCTTTGGAAACAACCGTTTTAAAAATTGTCTTAGGCCTGGTGGGTGTGCCAGTGATCCTTTTAGTTTTCCACCTTGACGGAGAGAATTTCCAGTTGGTCTCTCCTCTCTGGAAGGAAGTTTCAGATAATCCGATGGGTGGGGACTTTGGCTTTGTCTCCCTGGGGCCCTGGTCGATTGCCTGTTGCAACTGCCTGGGAGGGCAGGGCGGCCCCACTGTGCTGTGGTGGGGGGAGGGCTCCATTCCTCCCCTCTCCCGCTCCCGTTCCCGGCGATCCCAGTCCGTTCCGGGTTGACACTCTGTTGGCAGGCTGACTTCGGGCCTCCCCTAGCGACCACTGTTACTCTGAAAACCGAGGCCTCACGGAGGAAGAAGGCGCTCTGAAAACCGAGGCCTCACGGAGGAAGAACGTTCAGGACGCCTGCGCACAGCCCGGGGCAACTGTGTCTTGTCCGCTACCCCCGCCCCCACCCCCATCTCCACGTTTCTCCCTCCCTTGTTGCCTAGGCAATCGCCATTCCGACACTGGGTCTCATTGTCCTTTGATCAGATAAAAAGAATATCCTCCTAAATGAAAGGAAAGGCTAAACTTTGTTTTGCTGGAGATTGGATTGATTTTTATCCACTCAACCTGAGACTTACAGTGTACTATGTAGATGGACTGTTTTTGGTGAAGCCAGTTTAGTTTACATCAGTTTTTACAATGTGAGAAATCATATTTTGTTCTGTCATTTTTTCTTAATAGCGTTTCCTTAAATTTTTACTTTTGCAACCTGACTAATAAGTATTCCTGACTGCGTTGGCTATTTTTGCCATAGAGGACAAAATTAATCCTCTGATTATATTACTGTGTGGGTTTTTTCCCTTTAAATTAATTTTTGTCACAAAGGACCCTTTCTCTGACTTTTCCCTAACTCTTTAAGTTATATTATGCAGTTGAAAAATCCATGGGACAAGCCTCATAACACTTCATATGTTCTTGGAAGTACTAAAGAAAATGGACCTGAGAAACCTAGCCCTACCTCAAGTTCATGTCACTTTTGTCATTTGTTTTGTTTTCCAGTTTTTAATGCACAAAATAGCAGTAACGACACCCAGTAACAATTACAGGATACTTGTAAGAATCAGAAATCACTTCGATAAGGATCTTCTGTTCGGTATGCATTTCTGAATTTTTAGTCATAGGAAGTTAGTGCTAGGTATAATTTCGGGTGTCTAGTGTGGACATATTATTATCTAAAGTGATTGTTGTCTTGATGTGAAATAAAAGTGCTTTAACCTCAAAGGAAAGTTCCACACAATTATATAACTATTGCTATTCTAGGAATATTATCAGGGTATTAGTAATATTAATAAAAGAATTAGAAAGCTTAAGCAACTAGCCTTTTGGAAAGTTAAAAAAAAGAAAAAAGAATAAATAGGCCAGGCACGGTGGCTCAAACCTGCCTGGGAGGTTGTGGCGGGTGGATCAGAGGTCAGGAGTTCGAGACCAGCCTGGTCAACATAGTGAAACCCTTGCCTCTACTAGAAATACAAAAAAGTTAGCCGGCCATGCTGGCGCATGCCTGTAATGTAGTCCCAGCTGCTCGCTCACTCGGGAGGCTGAGGTAGGAGAATCATTTGAACCCAAAGGGGGCGGAGGTTGCAGTGAGCCTGGGCGATAGAGAAAGACTGCTTCTCAAAAATGTTAGAATAAGGCAGGGCGCAGTGGCTCACGCCTGTCATCTTAGCACTTTGGGAGGCCGAGGTGGGTGGATCACCTGAGGTCAGGAGTTCAAGACCAGCCTGGCCATCATGGAGAAACCCCATCTTTAGAAAAAAAAAAGCTCCCCCCCCCCACACACACACTCACACAAGAATAGAATAGAACAGAATAGAACAGAACAGAATAAAATAGAATCGAACGAATGAATGAATGAATGAGCGATCTTTCGGGAACAAAGGAAAACAAAGAAAACCCATGGTGACACAAACCTATGCTTCTCGCCTTTCAAGGCAGCAATGACGCTACAAATTATGTGTGATTTCTTGTTTTTCTACATTTAATTTAACGTTATTATTATTATTATTATTATTATTATTGTTTTTGAGACGGAGTTTCGCTCGTTACCCAGGCTGGAGTGCAATGGCGTGATCTCAGCTCACCGCAACCACCACCTCCTGGGTTCAGGCAATTTTCCTGCCTCAGCCTCCTGAGAAGCTGGGATTACAGGCACGCACCACCATGCCCAGCTAATTTTTTTGTATTTTTTTTTTTTTTTTTTTTTTTTTTAACATAAGGACCATTTTAATCCTGCATTTTCCTGTAGTAACATCCACTGCTGGCTATCTACAGATTGAAACTGCATTTGCTAAGAACTGTGAACGTGAAGAAACTTTACATGAAGTCACATGGTGATACAGGCACACAGTCATCATCCGGCACCAACAGAATACATACATAACACATACCGGATAGTCTCAATGGATAAATTTGCTTCACCAGTATTTCTATTTAGTAAAATTCACAGTTAATGCAGAATTTCATTTTTCAATTTTACACCTTTATTACACATTTTCTTATACTTTATTTAAAAAAACAGTCATTCAAGATTGTAATTTGCATGGCATAAACAATGGTTTCATGGGTTCTAAGTTTCTTAAGTGTCCACAGAAATTTAAAACACCACAAGTCTTCTTTCCACTTTGCAGCACCTAACCTAAAGTTTAAATTCATCTAATGCATCATTAAAACTGTCATTTTCTCGTGTGAGAAGACATGTTTCAATTGCTATTTCCAGGATGACATATTGAACATGGGTGCACATTTTTAATTGGCTAGCAGAATTTTACTGAAATAATTTATAGCCAGAATAAGAACCTCTAGCCTCTCTGAACGGCCTTCCACTCACGACAATGATGATGATGAAAGTCTAAAATGATGATGATAAATTTCTAAAATAAATGTCAGGGGTGACCCCACTTGACATTACCAAACATGTTTCCAAGTAATCTTAGAAAATATGATTCTTTAAACATATACATAATATTCTACCACACAATGCACCATCACTTCTTTAACCATTTTCCAATTGTTCATTTATAACATTTGTAATTTTTTATTATAAATAATATTGTGATGAATACTTTCATCCATAAGGTTTATGCAAGGCTGATTATTTCTTCTAATGTCTTCTAATATCAAAGAAGTGGCTTACTGGTTCGAACTGTGCACATACATGGTTTGAAGGCTTTTTAGTACACTTTACCAAATAATCTCCAGAATAGTTCGAACAATTCCTACCAACAGTATGTTATCGTGCCCACAGGGTGGACTTTGCAACAACAAAGCAAATTCAACCACAAATCTATTAGATTCTCACACATCTCAAAACTATCACATCAAAGAAGCAAGGAAATATATTACTGGTGAGGAAGCCAAATTCAAACTCTTTTTAAAAAAATCACTCAGCTTTAGATCAGTAAAATAATCAACAAAAATGCTCTCCACAAAAAGTCTACTGGGTTTCTCAAAAAATAAACTTAGAAAGAGATAAAGAGAAAGTCAGGCTGAGCACCATGGCTCACACCCAGCACTTTGGGAGGCCAAGGCGGGCAAAAAATCACAAGGTCAGGAGTTGGAGATCAGCCAACACGGTGAAACCCCAGCGCTACTAAACATACAAAAAATTAGCCAGGCATGGTGGTGGGTGCCTGTAATCCCAGCTACTTGGAAGGCGGAGGCAGGAGGATCGCTTGAACCTGGGAGGCAAAATTTACAGTGAGCCGAGATTGCACCACTGCACTCCAGCTGGGCGACAGTATGAAACTCCACCTCAAAAAAAAAAAAAAGCCGGACGCGGTGGCTCAAGCCTGTAATCCCAGCACATTGGGAGGCCGAGGCGGGTGGATCACGAGGTCGAGATATCGAGACCATCCTGGTCAAAATGGTGAAACCCCATCTCTACTAAAGAAAGATACAAAAAATTAGCTGGGCATGGTGGTGCGTGCCTGTAATCCCAGCTACTCAGGGGGCTGAGGTAGGAGAATTGCCTGAACCCAGGAGGCGGAGGTTGTGGTGAGCCGAGATCATGCCATTGCACTCCAGGCTGGGTAACAAAAGCGAAACTCCATCTCAAAAGAGAGAGAGAGAGAGACAGAGAGAGAGAGAGAGAGAGAGAGAGAGAGAGAGAGAGAGAGAGAGAGAGAGAGAGAAAGTCAGTACCAAATGACCCCAGAAATTTTTATTTGACTAAATTCTATTCATGTATAAGCAATGACAGTCTCCCCTGTTTATTTGACTTTGGCAATAAAAAAGCAAGCAGTCTTGTACAGAACAGTGAAAATGCCAAGGACGAGGGCAGTCTACAGTTTCACTGTAGAATGAATATATATATATATATATATATATATATATATATATATATATATATATATATATTTTAAAGGCCTCTACTCCCTTTGGCCATATCGACTCTCAGTTCAGGCCATTAAATACAAATTTTCAAATTCACTTCTTCACTTCTCCAAGATCTTCGATGCTGTCATCATCTACCTCTGGCCATTTTTCCTGAATAGCATCAATTATGTCACCTGTAAAGTCTCCCTGAATGATAATTTCATCATCCCCTGTTACTGAGGCACCACAGGAGAATTTCTGAGCAAAAAATCTTTGTGGTTCTTTAAGATCAATTTCAAAAGTTGCAAGGCCACACACTCTTGTCACATATTTCTTTTTTGCTCTGGGAATTTTGGCTACAGTAACCTTTTGTGGTACAGTCTTCTTTTTTCGTTTTATTTGACCCCGTCCACCTCTCTTCTGTTTTTTCTTCTCTTCTTCTTCCCCTGCTGTTCCTTGACCCTCACTAATTCCAGTTTCTTGTTTGGGTGAATTTTCTACAGTAAGTTTTGCAAATTCATTTGGAAAATTCTTCTCCAACCATTGTCTACATTTAGCAACATCAGGCATACATTCACAGTACTCTGTTGGTAATGAACAGACTCCACAATAAAGGACTCGAAGTGGGTAATCGGCATCTAACTTGGCACTGTTCCTTGGGTCTCCTTTGCAATCAGCCCCGCTGGATTCAGAAATATCAGCAGCCATTTCACAAATCCAGGCGGTCGCACAGGCCACGCCGGCTCTGCTCCCGCCGCTATCACTAGCTGAAGCGACACATGCAACTCGCCTCCCCTAGCCAGGGCCGCCCGAGAGCAATTTTTTGTATTTTTAGTAGAGACCGGGTTTCACCATGTTGACCAGGATGGTCTCGATCTGTTGACCTCGTGATCCACCCGCCTCGGCCTCCCAATGTGCTGGGATTACAGGCTTGAGCCACCATGACCCGGCTAACTTTTTAATTGTTTTGATTTTTTAGTACAAGTGGGGACTCGCTGTGTTGCCAGGGCTGGTCTGAAACTCCTGGGCTCAAGTGAATCTTCCACCTAAGTCTCCCAAAGTGTTGGGGTTATAGGCATGAGCCATGGTTCACTGCCCTCTTTCTACTTCTCTCATTCTTCTTCTCTCTCTGTTCTCTCTCTCTCTCTCTCTCTCTCTCTCTCTCTCTCTCTCTCTCTCCCCCTCCCTCCATCTCTCTCTCTCTCTCCCCCTCCCTCTCTTTCCCCTTTCTTCCTTTTCTTTTATTTACTTATTTATTTTTTAAAATAAAGGATGGGGTTTCACCATGTTGGTCAGGCTGGTCTTGAACTCCCGACCTCAGGTGATCTGCCCGCCTTGGCCTCCAAAGTACTTGGATTACTGGCATGAGCCACCACACCCAGCCTCATTCTTTTACTTTTTTCTCTTCCTTTCTCCTTACTTTCATTTCTCATTATCTTTATCTTTCTGCTTCTCTTTCTATTTTCTTTTTCATCTTTCTTCCCTTTTCATCTCTCTCTCTCTCTCTCTCTCTCTCTCTCTCTCTCTCTCTCTCTCTCTCTCTTTCTTTGTATTTCTTGTTCTTTATCTTCCCTTTATTGATTTTTTTTTTATTATGTAAAGATGGCATTTCACCACAATGGACAGGCTGGTCTTGAACTCCTGACCTCAGGTGATCCACCCACCTCGGCCTCCCAAAGTGCTGGGATGACAGGCGTGAGCCACCGTGCCCACCCTGTTCTTTATCTTCCTTACTCTCTTTCTGTTTTCTTTACTTGTTTCTTTCCATCCCTCCATGTGTGTGTCTTTCTGTGGATTCTGAAAGAGTCTCTTCATTCTGTACCACAAACCTCTGAGACTTTCGCTTTGCTGTTTTTCCTCCTTGTTGCGAAACATGTGTTCACCGTTCTTCTATTTTGGTACTCTGTCGATGGTTGAACGTTGGGGGTGGCGGGGGTGGGGGGGGGACAGAGAAAGGACTCTTGAGTTTTGTAGGTTTCACGAGAGACACGGGAGACCGAGGAACGTGAGATGAGTGCTTTGCTGAATGCCCCGCTTGTTCTCCCGGCCCGGCTCGTGACAGTACAAACACGGCCGGTGGGTCGGGAGATGTCTATGTGGTCGTGACTCCGCTCTTGTGCTTGACGATGGCGGCGACGGCTCGGAAACGCGCGCTCTTTTGGTGCCGATTTGGCACGGTGACGACAGATTCCAAACGGCCCGCGTCTGTACCTCATGGTACCGCGTATCTGCTCTGGTGTTTAGAAAAAGGTGGAGTTTCCCCGTGCTGCGCCGTTTCCCTGCGTTTTCCTTTTGACGTTAATTTATTCACTTACGTGCGTATTTGTTTATTTGAGATGAAGTCTCAGCTGGGGCTGTCGGCGTGTGCCTATGAAATGAATGAATGAATGAACGAATGAACGAACGAACGAACGAACGAACGAACGAACGAACGAACGAATGAAGGAGTCTGTTTTCAGAAATGTTTACAGGCGAGGTCGGGTGCCGCAGATAAGGGCAGGGCCTTGCTCTGAAACCCTCGAGGCCTCCGCTGTGATTCGGAATGGTGGCTAGCTCGAGCGGATGGTCCTGTTTATCTGCTCTGGTCTTTAGGAACGAGCGGAGCCTTCCCGTGCTCCGCCACCTCCTTGTGTGTCTTCTACGACCGTCCCTCCGTCCATGCGTGTGTGTGTTTTTCTTAAAGACGGGGTCTCTCCCTGTGTCGGCCAGGCTGGTCGCGGGTCCCCGTGACCTTGAACTGACTGGTGGGCTTAGAGGGATCCTCCCCTGCCTCGGCCTCCTGAGGAGCCGGGCCTAGAGGCCTGGGCGGGTGCCGGGACGCAACACGACCACAAAACGCCCGGCTGATTATCTTCCTTCTTTTTAATTGTTTTCTTCTGAGACAGCGATCCCGCTCGCTCGCTCTGTGGACCGGGCTGGAGTGCAATGGCTCCGGGACCAAACGGGAGGGTCGGGCTGCTTATTTTCTTGTGGCCTGATGATGAGCTGAAGACGAATTGGGAAAGGAGGGAGTTTTTATTTCTGTGACCGCTTACGGGGAAACGGAAGGCCTGGAAAATATCGCCAGACCGACTCAAAATTACGGAGGGCGTCAGAGCCTGTACACCTTCCGAGCTCTCTGTGTACGTGTAATGGTGCATGGTCACCTAAATAGGGAAGCGAATTTTTTTTCCCTTTCTTTCCTTTCCCCGGGAGTCTTGCTCTGTCGCCCAGGCTGAGGTGCAGTCGGTGGTGAGGTCTCGGCTCACTGGGACCTCCACCTCCCGAGTTCCAGCGATTCTCCTGCCTCGGCCTTTCGAGGGCCTAGAGACGGTGGTTTCGCCATGTTGACCGGGCTGGTTTGGAACTCCTGACCTCAGGTGACCCGCCCGCCTCTGCCTCTGACTACCGGAGTGCTGGGGCGAGGGGCGCGGGCCGCCGGGCCCGGCCCGCTTTTTCTTTTGTTACTAGATAAGAAAATAGATAGCGTGGGCCCTCTCGCTATCACCGCATGAACTCTGCTATACTGCGGGATATGATATGGCGCGCGTGTGAGTGCGTGCGTGGGTACGTGCGTGCGTGCGTACGTACGTACTTACGCACGCACGTACCCACGCACGTACGTAGGTGCGTGTGTTTCTGCGTGTATTGCCGAGTCACGGTGCTTTCTTCCCCCTCAGGGGCTCCGCTCCGTTAGTTGTGGAGAAATGCCTGGGAGGATGCCGGGCTGACACTTGCATATGTTGTCATCGGGCGTCACCTAGCGGTCACCGGTTCTCGAGAGTCTAGGCTGCGTTACGGGACGCTCTGGCCGCCCGCCCACAGTCAGGAGCGATTGTGGCTTCCCTCCGCTACCCGCCCTCCCCCGCCCCACGCCCCGAGCCTCACCTCCCCCCACCTCACCCCCTCTTGGAGGCCCGCCCTCCCTTGGTCCATCCGTCCCCACCCCCGACTCCCTCGTTGCCCAGACGACCCCTGGAGACCCCGGCTGGGCCCGATCGTTCTTCTCTTTGATCCGTGGTTTCCCTTTCTTTCTTAACCCATCTGGACCCTTCTGCCTGGGTTTTACGGATGACAGTTCCACTTTAGGCCTCGTCGTTAGTGGGGACGTTCCTGATTCTCCCCAGATGTAGTGAAAGCAGATAGATGCCAAGAGTGTGCTAGTAAATGGCGTTTCCCAGAAATCATCGAATGAGTGTGGAGGAAGAAGCATGCCGTGCCCCCCTTTCAAGGCAGCGATTCCAGCAATAACGAATTAGGTGTCATTGCTGGAGTCGGCCTGTTTCCTGAGTTGCCCTCCGTGCCCTCCCCCACCCCAGGCTTGAAAACATTCTAGAATAGGCCGGGCGCGGTGGCTCAAGCCTGTAATCCCAGCACTTTGGGAGGCCGAGGCGGGTGGATCACGAGGTCAAGAGATCGAGACCATCCTGGTCAACATGGTGAAACCCCGTCTCTACTAAAGATACAAAAAATTAGCTGGGCCTGGTGGCGCGTGCCTGTAATCCCAGCTACTCAGGAGGCTGAAACAGGAGAATTGCCTGAACCCAGGAGGCGGAGGTTGCGGTGAGCCAAGATCGCGCCATTGCACTCCATCCTGGGTAACAAAAGCGAAACTCCGTCTCAAAAAAAAAAAAAAAAAAAAAAAAAAGAAAACATTCTAGAATAACCTACTGTGCCTCCGTCCCTTCCCCTTCCTCTTTGTGTCCCCTCCTGCTCCCCTCGGTTTCTCTCCTTCCACTCAGGCATATACCCCCTCCTCTCTGTCTCTGTCTCTGTCTCTCTGTCTCTGTCTCTCTCTCTCTCTCTCTCCCCCCCCATCTCTTTCCCACCCTCTCCCCCTCTAGCCCTCTCTCCCTCTCCCCAACCGCCACCCCTCCCTCCCTCCCTCCCTCCCTCCCTCCCTCCCTCCCTAGTTAAACTCACTCAACCACCCTGACCCAGGCCCTTATAGTCAATTTTTTTTTTCTTTTGAGACAGAGTCTCACTCTGTCACCTAGGCTGGAGTGCGATGGTGCCATCTCGGCTCACGGCCACCTCCGCCTCCCGGACTCAAGGGATTCTCCTGCCTCAGCCTCCTGAGTGGCTGGGGTTACAGGCATGCGCCACCACGTCCGGAGAATTTCTCTATTTCTTTGAACATTAAAATTAAAGAATGTTTTATTTGTATTTTTCTTTCTTTCTTTCTTTCTTTCTTTCTTTCTTTCTTTCTTTCTTTCTTTCTTTCTTTCTTATTATTATTATTTGTATTTGTATTTTTAGCAGAGACGGGTTTTCACCATGTTGGCCGGCCTGGTCTTGGACTCCTGACCTCAGGTGGCCCACCCGCCTCAGCCCCCCGAGAGTGCTGGGATGACAGGCGTGAGCCACCGCGCCCGGCTCATGGTCACTTTTAACAGTTACGTTACGTGTGGTATTTTAATTTTCCTGGCCAACGTATTCGTAAGGTGGAAGGTGTGTCGCAGCCCCTCCCTGGGCCTTACTATGCTTTTAGAGTATTTATTAAAAAGAAATGTTTCTATCCTTTCTCCTTTTGGTTCTCTCTTCCTAATCGCCTTTTCCAGTTCTTTCCTTCTTGTTTGTCTCCTTTGTTGTTTCTGTGTTTCGTTCGTTGTTCCCGTGTTTCTTTCGTTGTTTCTGTGTTTCTTGTGTGTTTAATTTTTTTTAATTCTTTTCTTTTCTTTCTCTTTTTCTTTTGAGACAGAGTCTTACCCTGTCACCCAGGCTGGAGTGCGCGATGGTGCGATCTCGGCTCACGGTGACCTCCGCCTCCCGGGTTCAAGCGATTCTCCTGCCTCAGCCTCCTGAGTGGCGGGGATTACAGCCGCGTGCCACTGCGCCCAGCCAATTTTTGTCTTTTTAGTAGAGACGGGGTTTCAACATTTTGGCCAGGCTGGTCTCCAACTGCTGACCCTGTGATCCACCCGCCTCGGCCTCCCAAAGTGCTGGGATGACAGGCATGAGCCACCTTGCCCCCGGCCTCTCTCTGTGTTTCTTTCTTTCCTTCCTTCCTTCCTTCCTTCCTTCCTTCCTTCCTTCCTTCCTTCCTTCTTTCTTTCTTTCTTGCTCTCGCTCTCACTCTCGCTCTTTCTTTCTTTTTTTCTCTCTGTCTTTCTGTCTATCTTTCTTTCTTGCTTGCTTGCTCTTCCTTTTTCTCAGTCTCTCTGTCTTTCTTTCGAGATGGAGCCTAGCTCTATCGCCAGGCCGGATTATGTTTTGCACAAAATTTCATTTTGTCTATTCTCTGTCTTTCTTTCTTTCTTCTCGCACTCCCTTCCTTCCTTCCTTTCTTTGTTCTTTCCTTTTTTTTTTTTTTTTTAGATTTTTACGTGGCTGCAGGTGGGGTCTAATGCCGAATAGGGCATTAGCCTCTTCTTTCCGTCTTCCTTTCTTCTTTCTTTGTTTTTTTTTTTCTCTTTCTTTCCCTCCTTCCTCTTTTCCTTCTTTCCATTTTCCTGTTCCTTTCCTTTTTTCTTTCTTTGTCTTTTATACTTCTTTTTTCCTCTCTTTCGCTCTTCTTTCCTTCATCTCTTTCCTCATTCTTTCTCTTTTTCATCTTTCTTCATTATCCGACTCTCTTTCATCATACATTTTCTCCAGATTTTTAAAATTCTGTTTTCTCCATCTCCTTCCTTCCCCCACCCTGCTTTCTTTGTTCCCTCCTTCCTTCCTCCACGTGTCTCTTTTTCTATCCCCTCCCTTCCTCCCTCCGTCCCTCCCTCCCTATCCACCCCCCCGCGGCGTGGATAGTGAAAGTGTCCTCATTCTGTGTCTCTCTGTCACCTGAACGACTCGCGACCGAGTCCTGTGTGTTCTTTCTCCCTCCGAGATGCATGTCCAAACACTCGCACGTCATGGGCTTGTCTTTTGAGCCTGTCTCGGTCTACGCGGAGACACGTTTGGGGGACGGTTTCTGTGGGGTTGGGGTGGAGGGGCTGTGTGTTTTCGGCCTCGGCAAGACTTTCTCGACTCACGGTTTCGGTTTTGCCGTCCGCCGGCCTCCCTGCCATCTGGATCTCTCTCGGTGACAGGTTTGGGGACCTGGTCGTCGCCGGTTGTCGGGCTCCATCTGGCGGCCGCTTTTATATAGTTTTCTTGGCTTCTGGAGCTCCGGTGACAGCTGCCGAGGGAGGAGACTGTCCCCGCTGTGAGCTAGTCATTGCTCCGGAAAGCCTGCGGCCGTCAGCGGGGATTTCCCTGTGGCGCCAGAGCTCTGGCGAGTCACTTGTGAGTCAGAGCTCGGGCGTGCAGGGCTATGTGGGGGCAGGCTGTCGCCGAGTTCCCAGGCCCGAGCGAGGTGTCGGGGCTGCCCGGGCTGGTCGACCAGCACGCCGTAGCTCCCGAGGCCCGACCCGCGACCCGCGGGGACGCCATTCCCCGGCCCTGTCGCGGGCCTGCGCGGGCCCTGGCCGTCAGGGGCACCCGCCGAATTTCTTTTCCGAGTCCCTGTGGGGAGTCGGTGGCCGTCCTGCTCCATCCTCCCGGGGTGCCGCGCCTGGCCGCGGTCCCTTTGCTGTGACGCTTTTCTTCCGAATCCGCGTTCGTGGTCGGAGAGGGGTCGTTGAGCGCCTTCGGTCCCTCGTTTGTCGTGTGTCCCTCGCGTGTGAGGGGACGGCCAGAAGAGTCTCGCTCTGAAGGCACGGGCCGGCCCCTGGGTGGCACCGGTGGCCCGGAGGGCGTCCCCGGTCCCTCTGCTGCCCGTGTGCGTGCGTGCGTGCGAGTGAGTGAGTGTGTGTGTGTGTGTGTGTGTGTGTGTGTGTGTGTGTGTGTGTGTGTGTCTTGGGGTCGACCAGACAGGCCTGGGTGCTCCGTGTCTGGCTGTGATGGTGGCCTTTTTGGGGACAGATGTCCGTGTCACACGTTTCTGAGTCAGCGGCGTGGCAGGTGACTAGACCCCCTGCTCCCTGGGCGGGGTGTATCTTTCACTCTGAGTTGTCATTTCGGGCCACCGGGTTATTGCTGACACGCTGTCCTCTGGCGACCCGTCGCTGGAGAGGTCGGGCCTCTGGCTGTGTGGGGGATCTCTGGTCTACCGGTGACCCGGCTAGCCGGCCTTGCTCTCGGTTGAGCCGCCGGCTGGGGCCCGCGTGCCTTACCTCCCACGCGTCCGTCTGAGCGTCCCGGCTCCCTGGTGCCGCCCTGGGCCCGGGTCTCCTCTGACCCACCCGGGTGTGGCGGGGAAAGGCCAGTGCGGGCGGGCTCCGGTCTGCCTGCGCGTGCGCTCCCCGCTGCGGGCACCCGGGGCGGTCGCGACAACCCCACCCCGTTGGCTCCGTGCCGTGCGTGTCAGGCGTTCTCCTCTCCCCTGGGGTTGTCCGCCGTCCCTTCCCCAGAGCGGGTGTGGCCGACCACGGGCCCGTCGGCTCCGTGGCTCTGTCGAGGTTGACCCCTTCGGCCCGCTCTGGGTCTATTCTGATCGATGTGGTGACATCACGCTCTCCCGGGCCGCGACCGGGCCGCGGTGGGCGAGGGACGGACATTCGTGGCGAATGGGACCGCTCTTCTCGGCCCGCCCGCGGGGGCCTCTCGCCTCTCCTCTGCCCCGCCTGTGGGGTTTGTGTCAGGAGGTGTAGGGGTACGGAATCCGGCCCGACCTCGCTGTGCTCCCCCGTTCTCTGCCTGGTGGGGGCCGGCGGGGTCCTCTGACGTGGCAGGCATCCCTCGCTGTCGCCTCGTGCGGTTGTTGTGTTGCGTGGGCGACCCCTCTCCGCGGCGGTGGGGGTCTTGTCCCGACGGCCCGTCGTGCTGCCCTCGCCGGGGCGGTGCGAGCGTTGGCTCCGCTTGGGCCTTTGCGGTGCTCCTGGATCGCCCCGGGTTGTCCCTCAGGTGCCCGAGGCCGAGCGGTGGTGTCGTTCCCACCCCCGGGGCCCCTTCCTCCGGTTGCCGCCGCGGGGTCTGCGTGTGGGTCCCGAGGAGGAGTTCAGCTCGTCGTGGGGGGTGTCGCCGAGGCGGTCGAGCGAGGCGCGCCCCTCACCCACGCGGGGTTGAGGGGCGCCTCGGGTTTTCCTCCTCTCGCCGTAGACCGCATCCCCCTCCCTTCCACGGGTGTCCCCGAGCGTCTCCGTGGGCGGCCCGGTGAGGGGCGACCGGTGGGTGTGTGGGAGCGTGACCCGCCCTCGGTGAGAAAGCCTTCTCTAGCGATCCGAGAGGTGTGCCTTGGGGTACCGTACTCCCCCCGGCCCGCCGCCTCTCTCTGCGTTGTGGTAGCGCTGCCGTAGCGATCGGATTCGCTCGTGTGTAGGCAGAGTTCCCTCTTCCTCCTCGGTGACGGGGAAGAGAGGGTTCCGCCGGTCCCCGCGGTGGGGACCGAGCGCCGCTCGTCGCCTACTGTGGCCCGCGCCTCCCCCCTCTGAGTCGGGGGAGGGTCCCGCCGGGCCGGGCCCTGCGTCCTCGCCGTTGGGGAGGTCGTCGCTTGAACGGTGGGTGCGCGTGGCACGTCCCGTCTGGCACGTGACCCCTTTCCGCTGCGAGCCGGCTCTCTGCCCGCTCCCGTGCCGTGCCGTGCTGTGCCGTGCCGAGCCGTGGCCGGTGCCGGCGACCGCGCTGTGTGCGGGGTGACGGGTCGGGCCGCCTGGGCCCGGGAAAGCGTCCCCACCGTGGGGCGTGGCGGTGTCCCGGAGCGGGACCGGGTCGCGGATGGACGAGATTCTGGGCGTGTCACCCTGGCGCCGGGCTTGTCGCCGGGGTCGCTTCGGGACCCCCGGCGGCGGGGTCCGGGTCCCGTGAGGGTGCTCCGCGGTGGTGCCGAGGGCCGGCCGGTGTCCCGGGCCGGAGGGCTGCGGGACCGCCCTCGTGTCTGTGGCGGTGGGATCCCGCGGTCGTGTTTCCCCCGGTGGCCCGGCCGTGCCCGAGGTTCCTGCCCGAGCCCTCGGCGGGCTCCCGTGCCCCTGCCCTCGTGGGCCCCGGCCCTGCGTGTGCGCCCCCTCCCCGCCGCCGCCTGCCGATCCTTTCTCTCCGAGCGGCTCTCCGGCCGCGCCGGGGCGGCCCCGTCTGGGACCCGAGCCGGCTCCGCCTTGAGGGCCGTCA